>CM027098.1:2716278-2759527 GCA_015343265.1 Pao palembangensis | reverse complement strand
CACTACTGTCACCTTCACCTTCCAAGCCTTCTCCAGCTCCTCTCTGAGCCCTTGCTAGTTCTCAAGTTTCTCATGTTCCTTCCGCCTGATGTTGCGGTCACTCGGTATTGCCACATCCACCACAACGGCTCATCTCTGCCCTTTATCCACCACCACGATATCTGGTTGGTTCGCCATCACCATCCTGTCTGTCTGTATCTGGAAGTCCCACATGATCTTCGCTCGGTCATTCTCCTCCACCTTTGGAGGCGTTTCCCATTTTGACCTTGGGGTTTCCAGCCCATACTCTGCACAGATGTTTCTGTAGACTATGCCAGCCACTTGGTTACGGTGTTCCATGTATGCTTTCCCTGCCAGCATCTTACACCCTGCAGTTATGTGGATTGTTATGTGGATTGTCTCAGGTGCCTATATATATATATACAGTATATATATAGTTAATTATCTCAGCAATTGATCAGATGATCACTTCTAAATTTCACAGAAAAAAAATGTCCAGTTTTCACCAGTCACTGACAAACCCTTTTAACAATTCATGAATTATGCTGAACCATGTCTGAAAATTTATGTAAAATGTAAGAAAAATCAACTTTGATATTAACTTAATAAACTTGATAATAAATCTTATCACATTTTTAACTGATCTGATGCAATTCTGCTCAAAATCTGTTACATTTTATAAACACAATTTTGAATTAAATATTTTAATTCAACTTTTCTGTGACGCGACCATGTTGCCACTGACAACATCTGCTGTCTTCTTCTTTTTCTCTCTGTCTGGGTCACCTGAGCGATTAAACCTGTATGTCAGCCAATCATAGCAGGAGCCCCGTCTGTAGTTACCGCTACCAGCTTTTCCAATGGTACCTTTTACTGCACAAAATCTTTCAGAGCGTTGTGTCAACTCCCCTTGTAGTTGTCTTGAGGGACAATAGTGTCAGGAGTTCTTCTTCTATAGATCTTCAAACACCATCCAGTAGTACAGCGCTCAGATCCCGGTCCAGCTGATTGGTCAAGTTACCGGACATAGCTGACAGTCGTCTAGCCATTGTAGATGCCCCCAGTTGGACATCAGAGAGAGTGGAGTTTAGATCGGTTCCGTTTTTCTCATGTTTGAGTACAGTGTTAGCAACTATCATCTTTGCTTCTTTGAAAACTTCAACATCTGAAAAGACCTTCTTCTTTCCCAGAAAATGTGTAGTTCCAAATGAGGTTTCGGTTGTTTTCGGGATTTTTTTCACCAGCTTCGTAAAAAAGACTACTGCTTATCCAAAGCTGCCTTTAGCTCATGGACCTTTTCTGTCCATAGAGTGCTTTCCGGTGGGTCGTTAGCATGGTTGCTTTCATGACGCGCAGTAAAGTGTCGCTCCACATTGTGCCAATAATTATTGTTTACCCCTTGGTTTTTTTCTTTAAATAATGGTAAGTGAGGAAAAGCACAAGAACACAAATACGCTATAAATGAAACATTAAAAACACAGAAAACTCTGACATATGCCCTTCAATGTTTTAGCACTGACACTTTATCTACTGTGTGTGAATATGCCAGCGCCCCCCAGCGTTTACAGCATAAACATATGGTGTATGATGAAAAACCCACCAGCTCTTGGGTCTCAGAGCGGAAGAAGGAATTCACACCAATAATGAAGGGCGTGGGGCTGCTCAGGACTTCGAGAAGCTTTCCAGGCAAGATGGGAACATAAGTGAAACTGAAAGGAGACAGAAAATAACATGCAGTTGAGCTCAAATGCAGTAAAGGTTCAGTAAAGGAGTGATGAGGAGAAACACACCTGTATTTGAGAGGAAACATGATGGCCAGAAGCCCTCGACAGGCATCTGATAGTCTCTGGTAACTGCTGGACAAGAAGAGGATCTTATGTTCCGTCAGGGCAGCACAGAACAGATACAACACGTTCACTATTCCTAAGAGAGAAAGATGCATGTTAAATATCAGCAAGATATATTTCTTGTGTTACAGAGAGGAAGACTAAATGTTTTCTTTGTGTTACTTAAACTTACTTTAACTTGTTTTCTTATTTCAAAATTTTATATAATTGTAGAAATGTCTACTCAATTCAGGGTCTAATACAGCGTTTCAATGTGAAAATATTTTAAAATTAACAGAAAAACTGAAAGAGCAACAGGTTTCGCAACTAAACTCCACAAAGTCATTCTTCTATCACAGTATGTGTCCTATATGGTTAAATGACATTTTGCTGAAATAAAAACAGACATCAGCCCACAAACCTATACTGTACTGATGAAGAGTATTGTGGTGTTTACTGTACTGGCAGAGTGATAACTTAAAAATTATCACATTGTCATCTTTTATGCTGAATTTATTTGGGAAATGTGTTGTACCTTTTAAATCCAAAAACCTAAAAAATACTGCAATTCATGTGGAAGGATACTGACCAAGCTGCCTGAAGAGCTGGGCCACACTGCTGCCGCTGACAGGGAGTGAGTCATCAATAGGTGTTTGGATCACCTGCCGATCCCCGGCGCCCAAAGTTATCGTTCTCTGTGTATTGAAAAGAGAGAGAGAAGCACTGGTGATCCTCAGAAAATCTAGCAGTGACAATGGGGTTTTAATCAGCAGCGTGTGTCCGGACAGCAGCGTGAATCAGTGACAGCCACATGAAGAGGAGCTTAGCAGGTATATGACAAATTAACAGAAGCCATTCTCGCCCATCAGGACATGATTGGAGCTGGCCGAGACCCCATGCCAACGACTGTAAAACAAAACCGGCACCATCATGCTATGTGCTTTAATAGATAAATCCCCAGCACGGACACCAGGTTATCATGCATAATCCGTTTTCCTCTGTGGTCAATTTTAAAGCACGATGAGGGTAAGATTAATGATTTAGAACAAGATTCATTTAGGATGTTGTAATTGTTTTCTAACCTAAATTTCTCTTTTCAGTATTTGGTCAATTTTAAAGGAAAATTCACAACTGTCCTACAATCTGTGAAATATACATATGCTACATATAATCTAAACTACACATAATCAAACTAAGCCTAGTACACACGACACGATTTTCGACGTCTTGGACTCGCGACTTGCCCTCACCCAAAATCGGGGAAAACGTAGAAAGACGTAGAAAAGAGCTCCAGCCAATGAGAGCAGACGTGGGCGTGGGCGTGGCCGCAAAATAAAGTGAAATGGAGCAGTAGAGCGGCTGCAGCAGAGCAGAGAATCAAGAAACAACAGGAGACAGAAAAATGGCTTTGCAAGGTCAGTAGACACAGGAGACTCTGACTCAGCCACTGTCCACACCAACCCTACTCCACGCTGACTTTTTGCACCAATCTGCACGCCACCACCGCCGCAATATAAACAGAACAAAGTTTTCTGCAAAAACTGCGTAGTTGTGACCCCGATCTTGAAACCATTTGAAGTTGTGTCGTTCTCTCATCTGTTTGTTTGTAAATTGTAAATTTTGAGTTGTACACAGTTGTTTCGTAGTTTTAACAAAGATGTGCTAGTCCGTGTTTTTCAGACTAGAAGTCCCCCTGAAGTCGAATCAGTCAAAAAGTGTGTCATGAATAAGAAAAATAAATTGCATTAGACTAGACTATAAGTGGCATTTTGTGGGGGAAAGGTATTGTTACAAAATCCAGGACCAGCAACAGACATTTCATTCATAAGGTCAAATTACAACAATAATGTGCTGCGGCCACGTACTTCCCGTATCAGTCCTTGTTTGGAAACTGCCAGTGCAGTCGGTCACGCCTGACAGAGAGTCGCGCCGTGTAAACACTCCTGTCTCAGACAAGTCTTGTAGTGTGGACACCCAGTGCTCCCGTCGATCCTGTCGAGTTGCGCAGTGTGAACACCCGGGTGCCCCGCCGAGTTGAAAAAATCGCGCCGTGTGTACTAGGTTTAACGCATACAATTGAAAGTCATGTGTGCTCAAGGCAGCAGGCAAAGCAATATAATTTATGTGTTTATGCATTGGTTAAGAAATTCACAACAGAGAGTATCTGTGCTGGATTAATAAAGAGCTCAAACTGCCTTTGTTCATTTAGTCTAAAAAAAGTCAAAATAAAATTAAGAAACTTTTTCTACACCAATTAACAGTGATATAGTCATCCTTTCATTTGTCCAGTGATATATGGCAACATCATCATGTATATAACAGCAGCAGCCACACCAGCAAACGTATGGCAAGCTTATGGTGAGATCAATACATTCAACATCTGATCATTCAGTGAGGTCAGTTCATTAGTTTTATTTTTGACAAGACGGAGGGGCACATTTATGAAAATGAACTTTTTATAACTTCTCGAGTTGCATAATTTAATGTCTCCTCATCAAAGATTATTTAACATGTATACTGTGAACCTAAACTCGTGAACTTTTCTGCCAAATTCTGATTTTTAATTCTCGTCTGTGCAGGTGTTGGTAACTCAAGTTGACAGCCAATAAAGATGCTTCTTTATACAACTTTATCAACTATTCTATTAACAAAAATACATCTGATATGGCTATTGTGATGTGTTGAATATCTTAATTCCTTCCAATTAAATACATTATATAATGAATCTTCAGCATTAGCATTTAGTTAAAATTGCTGAAGGTAAATAAAATAAACTAAATAAATTTGTGACATTAATTACTACAAGCAAGACAAAAAAGAACTACAGCTGTTTAGCCATGAGAATTCACGTTTAGCAGTAAAAGGCAAGCAACAGTGTGGCTATGAAACATCAATGATTAAAGGGCAAGGGAGCAAAAGAAATTTCACAATAATATAAATGATTATTATTATAAATGAAATTGACAACTCCAGAGAGCGACCGGTCTACCCATCTCTTCTCTCATTCGCAGTGCAGTGTTAAATGTGTAAATGGAAACTTGTGTATTAGTCCTCAACAGCAGTTCTACGTGGGTTGATCAGTTGTGGGCCACAAAGTGAGTAACCTACAGAGCATGTTCATTTGGTCTCCTGTCAAAGTAGGGGGATGCACTGATTGGCAAGGAAGCTTGGAGGTGATTGGTGGTAAGGGAATAACAAGACAAAGTAAATATGGCATACCAAATTTTCTTCTTGCTCTTCTTGGCCCAACTAAAAGGCACACACAAACACATTTGTGCACACCGCAGAACAAGACAAATGTTAGAACAGCAATTAGGGCACAAAATGCCCAGACCTAACAACAATGCAGAAATATGTTTTTGCAAAAGGTAATAACATCAGTATCATAACCAAGCAGGCAAGAGGGCCAACATATCAAAAGTGGGTAACACTTTAGTTTGGGGAACATGTATTAGCCATTAGCCTTTGCTATGAATAATAATGCATCAAGTTTGCTGCTAATACTCCTGCTAGTTAGCATGTATTTAATGGTGAATTTGTGTTCCCTAATCTAAAGTGTTACCCAAAAGTGAAATAATCGCATGACATAAACATGCAAAACAAAAAAAGGTAATCACTTAGCATCCGAGCAGCACAACAAATGGTTATTTCTTTAAATAAAAAACCAAGAATGGAGAGAGAAACAGTGTGACAAGACAGAAGAGAATAACAGTAATAACAGGCAGTGTTGTTTGTTCGGTTTTACTGGTGTGTAGCTCTTTGTGTCACAGGCATACTTTGATCCATTTAAAAGTTAACCACTTTTAATTCCTCATCAGGGTGACCCTAAACTCTTAAATCTTTACACACTGCATTGTACCATTAACATTTTTATAAACTTATTATGTAACTTATATTATATACTATATATTAGGCACCATTATTTTTCCTTTAATGTTGACATTATTATGATATTATGGTCACCTTATATGAAAACGTGAAAAATTCCAGTACCACATAACCGAACTGCTATATTAAAATCAACCTCCCAACAATGACAAAAGAAATTTAAAACAAGTTAATTTAAAAAAGACAAAAACATGCCTACTGTACATCAGTGCAAGCATGTGATGATGAACAAAAAAGCAGTAACTATGTTTGACACAGAAACTGGTCCAAGTTTCCTGAGTTTTTGCCTGATGTCCTAACATTTATTGTGTTACTCCCAATCTAAACAGCCAGAAGCCTTACAAAACAGCCAAACACGTTGCCCACTGACTCAATGAGGAAAATACTCCGATGTCTACCTGTAATTGCTTACATGTGGCAAATTAGATATTTATTAACAAGTTCAAATGACCAGATGTATTCTTCTATTCATGCTGATTCCACCCACAGTCCAAAAACATGCATTTGGGGATTGGGGAATTGGTGACTCTAAATTGAACTTAGGTGGAAGAGTGTGTGGTTATTTGTCCTATATGGTAGCCCTGCTGAGGTGAGGTGTTTCTAACCCTTTGTCGTATTGAAAAGCTGTCTTGTGGGTAAATTTGGCCATATAACTATCTAATTATGTATCCATAAAAACAAAATATTTTTACGTATATGTGTACGCATACCAGCCCTCATTTATCAACTATGTGTACTGCAGAAAACTGTGTGCACGGACATTTTCACGCAAGGCTCGGCATTTGTCAATCTGGACGTGAGCATACGATACGCTCAAATCTCACGTCAGGTCTGACATTGTGGACGTAAGTTAGAGTCAGTGTAGATTCGTGTTGCAGCACAGCAAAATCTAAATGCAAAAGTAATGATTAAACAAACTGGTAATTAAGCACAGGCAGCCACATATTCCGTGCAGAATAAAAAGTAAACGAAAATCACTGAATAAAATAAATATACGGAAGCATTGTGCATTCACCCGATAAAAAACAACAACCCATTATTTTTCCTGAGAAAGGGGTGGAGGGGTGGGACTCTCTTCCACTTGCCGATGGTGAGAGGCGACGGGCAGGCGTGGCAATTCTTGTTGCCCCCCGACTCAGTGCCTGTACATTGGAGTTTACCTCGGTGAACGAGAGGGTAGCCTCCATCTGCAGACCCGGCAGATGCAAACGTATTGTGAGGGTCTGCTGGGAACGCCGGGCAGGGTCTCCTGTCAGAAGAAGCTTCAACTCCCACATCTGGGAGAGCTTCGACCATGTCCCGGGGGAGGCGGGGGACATTGAGTCCAAGTGGACCATGTTCCGTGCCTCCATAGCGGCCGACCAGTGCTGTGGCCGTAAGGTGGTCGGTGCCTGTCGTGGCGGCAACAGCCGAACCCGCTGGTGGACACCGGCGGCAAGGGATGTGGTCAAGCTGAAGGAGTTGTATCGGGCTTTTTTGGCCTGTGGGACTCCTGAGGCAGGAGACAGGTACCAGCAGGCCAAGCGGATTGGTTCGCAGCCAAGTTTGAAGCGGCTGGGATGAGAATCAGAACCTCCAAATCTGAGGCCATGGTTCTCAGCCGCAAAAAGGTGGAGTGCCTTCTGCACCGATCCGTTGTGGTAAAGAGAGAGCGAGCCAAAAGGCGAAGCTCTTGATTTGATTTACCGGTCGGTCTTCGTTCCTACCCTCACCTATGGCCATGAACTTTGGGTAGTGACCAAAAGAACAAGATCGCGGGTACAAGCGGCCGAAATGAGTTTCCTCCAGTGGGTGGCTGGGCTCTCCCTTAGAGATGGGGTGAGAAGCTCAGCCATAATTTTTGTCTTTTTGTTTGTTTTTAGCAATCTTGTCCTTTTTGTTAAAGTAAATGTTTTGTTTTTCATGGTAATTGACAGAAGATCTAATAACTGGTGAACCTGGCACAGAGCAGCAGCGCACACGCGTGTTACTGTGGAGCGCAGCATCTTGGCAGCAACACGTCCACTCGTCAACGGCGAAACATGAATATTTAAGGGCTTAACATGTTAATGACGACCATTTTCAGTTGCCGCATTTATCAAGACTCGCTGATTCGTATGCTGGGATCAGTCATTTATGAAATTTTCAAGAATCACACTTACGTCCTTTTGTACCATGACTCCTGCGCATGTTTCTATGCAAAATTGATAAATGAGGGCCACTGTATGAACATATATGTACATATATACACCTATGTCTACACACATACACACATTCTGTGAAGGACTGGGAGCCCAGGTTCATAGTGCCAAGAAATAATTAAAAAAATTTAATGTTAGAAAGGCATTATTCTAAGCTTAAGGTTGGTTAGTATCCGTGTTTTTAGATGTGGGTGAGTGGAGCTGCACATGATGCACTGTTGTTTGGGTCTGTGTGTGTGTTAATACTGATTAGATCTCTCATAGAGATGCTTTGCTCTAGGTGGATGCCATCTGCCATCCCATATGGTCACATTTACAGAAATGTTCATTAATGTGTACTGTCCCTGATAAATAAATAAATTAAAAAATAAATAAATAAAAAATTAAGCAACAGAATTAAAGCCTGGAAAGCAACTGGTTTGAATGTGTGTTTATGTGTGGCCTCAGAGTCAACAGTATGAAATATCCTAATTTGATATCCTTGATAATGACAGAAATAGAAAAAACAGGAAAAACAAAACAAAATGCCTGAAATGACTTCCAACACCCTGTACATAAAAAACAGAGCCAAAATGTGCGTGTCAAAAAGATTCATCACCAATCATACATGACTTGAAATGACTATACAAAAGAGCACATACAATAAAGCAGAAGACTTTGACCTTAGATTAAAAGAATCAATAAACCTCAGCTGGTTGTTGATCGTTAGCGCCTGTAGAGCAATTATGTTATCTTGAGACAAGGAGCCAGGAGCCAGTGACAGCAAGGAGCAAGGAGCCAGTGACAAGGCCAGCGCCTGAGGCATCTTTTCTAAACTACAAACTGGGGACTCATTTATCTGTAACAAAGAGGAACCAGCGGTACAGTAGAGTTCACATAAAGCAACACGTGAATAATAACATCCCAAGACCTCAGAGGGTCCAAATGATGGAATTTCAGAAAAAAAAAAACACACACACATTTTGTGTAGTATAGAAATGAAAGGGGCATCCTTGTTCACAATTCCTTAATTTAGGTACTTTTATAAATGTAATTAAATTGATGAGGAGCTATAATAAATGAGTTAAAATTAATATATAAAAAACGTAAAGGGAAAAAAAATGAAGCGACAAGAAGACACCATTTTAATCCTAATAAATCTGAAAACTGAGCTTTAAAATGTCTTTTTTTCCACTGGCAAGTAGAAAAGATCAATCTTGAGTTATGTATTGAATCAGGACGAGATATTTTACATGAAATAAAGTTTATATGCTTATAAGTGATAAAACTGTTAGTAACATCAATGGTGGAAAACCCTTTTGATGATTTTAAGTGTAAAGCAGTATCAATTGCCTTGGTCCAGCAATATTTTATTGCTATGAACTTCCCAGTAAGTTCAAA
This sequence comes from Pao palembangensis, assembly GCA_015343265.1. NCBI lineage: Eukaryota > Metazoa > Chordata > Actinopteri > Tetraodontiformes > Tetraodontidae > Pao > Pao palembangensis. The sequence goes on along the minus strand of CM027098.1, from coordinate 2,750,253 downwards.
GCAATTATTGCAATTGTAAAAAAAAATGCCAACACTAAACTGTGATTATAAAATGTCTGAGTTTTCCAACCAAAACCTGAAATATCTGCTTTACAGTCTGTGACTAAAATACTACAGTACTGTTCTTGTTAAATAAAGCTCCTAGTGCTTGACAAAGTGGCTGAACAAAAGCAATAGCCACAAAAAAAAGCAATCAAATTGTAAAAGTACGAGTGAAGAATGAAATCAGGGTTGATCATGTTTAGTGTCAAGACAGTAAAATTCCTTTGCAGACACAGGTATCTGTGACTCAGATGGAAATGTTCAATAATTACCTGAGAGCCTCCAGCAATGGGGATGACACAAGTGAGAAGATTCCCAATCACCGTTTCCAAGGGGACCGGCAGACCATCGACATGGACGGCGTAGATCAGGCTCAAGCAGTTCTATTCAATCAAACAGGATACCAAGATCACAGATTATAACAAGGAAATGTGCTGGCATGCCGTCAATAAGAGCAACTAACATTTTACACTGGTTGAGTACCGCACCTTAAAAACCTCGGTGTGATCCAGGCGGGACACTAGCACCAAGCTTTTAGGTGCGAACACCTGAGCCGACTGGACAACGGTTGTCTCCTCGTCTGCTTCATCTGCCTCACTGGTCTCTGCTTTCTGCAGCTGAAAAAGAGGACCGGAGAAAAAGAGGTATATATGTACGAACATGCTGCTTTCACCTTCCTTCATATATGAACTCATATATGTCATCTGTACATTACCCCATATATATTCATTATATATATGGGGTAATGTACACAAACCCCCTTATGATGAGTGAAAAATTTGGTCTTGGGTCTCCCTTGCCCGGACGCGGGTCACCGGGGCCCCCTCCTGGAGCCAGGCCTGGGGGTGGGGCACGCTGGCGAGCGCCTGGTGGCCGGGCCTTTGCCCAGGCTGGGCATAGCCTGAAGAGACGACGTGGGACCCCCTTCCAGTGGGCTCACCACCTGCAGGAGGGGCCAAAGGGGTCGGGTGCAGTGTGAGTTCGGTGGCAGCCGAAGGCGGGGACCTTGGCGGTCCGATCCCTGGCTGCAGAAGCTAGCTCTAGGGACGTAGAATGTCACCTCTCTGATGGGGAAGGAGCCTGAGCTGGTGCGCGAGGTTGAGAAGTTCCGATTAGATATAGTCGGACTCACCTCGACGCATAGCAAGGGCTCTGGAACGAGCCTTCTCGAGAGGGGTTGGACTCTCTGCTGCCTGATGGGGAGAGGCGGCGGGCAGGGGTGGCGATTCTTGTCGACCCCCGGCTTGGTGCCTGTACGTTGGAGTTTACCCCGTTGAACGAGAGGGTAGCCTCCCTCTGCCTTCGGGTGGGGGGACGGATCCTGACTGTTGTTTGTGCCTATGGCCCCAACAGCAGTTCAGCGTATCCACCCTTTTTGGAGTCCCTAGAGGGAGTACTAGAGAGTGCTCCTTCTGGGGGTTCCCTCGTCCTCCTGGGTGACTTCAATGCTCACGTCGGCAGTGACAGTGACAGTGAGACCTGGAGGGGCGTGATCGGCCGTTAAGCTGAAGAAGGAGTCCTACCGGGCCTTTTTGGCCTGTGGGACTCCTGAGGCAGCAGACAGGTACCGGCGAGCCAAGCGGAGTGCGGCTGCGGCGGTCGCCGAGGCAAAGATCCGGGTGTGGGAAGAGTTCGGGGAGGCCATGGAGAACGACTTCCGGACGGCTTCGAAAAGGTTCTGGACCACCATCCGGCGCCTGAGGAGGGGGAAACAGTGCACTGTCAACACTGTGTACAGTGGGGATGGTGTGCTGCTGACCTCGACTCGGGACGTTGTGGATCGGTGGAAGGAATACTTCGAAGACCTCCTCAATCCCACCAACACGCCTTCCAGTGAGGAAGCAGGGGAAACGGAGGCGGCTTCTCTTATCTCCGGGGCTGAGATAGCCAAGGTTGTTGAGAAACTCGACTTCCGGACTGGTTGTTGAGAAACTCCTCTGTGGCAGGGCCCCGGGGATGGATGAGATCCGTCCGGAGTTCCTTAGGGCTCTGGATGTTGTAGGGCTGTCGTGGTTGACACGACTCTGCAACGTCACGTGGACATCGGGGGCGGTACCACTGGATTGGCAGACCGGGGTGGTGGTCCCTCTTTCTAAGAAGGGGGACCGGAAGGTGTGTTCCAACTATAGGGGGATCACACTCCTCAGCCTCCCTAGCAAGGTCTATTCGGGGGTACTGGAGAGAAGGGTCCGTCGGATAGTTGAACCTCGGATTCAGGAGGAGCAGTGCGGTTTTCGTCCTGGACGTGGAACTGTGGACCAGCTCTATACCCTCAGCAGGGTCCTTGAGGGTGCGTGGGAGTTTGCCCAACCAGTCTACATGTGTTTTGTGGATCTGGAGAAGGCATTTGACCGCTTGCCTCAGGGAGTCCTGTGGGGGGTTCTCTGGGAGTATGGGGTGTCGGGCCCCCTGATAAGGGCCGTCCGCTCCCTGTATGACCGGTGTCAGATCTTGGTCCGCATCGCCAGTAGTAAGTCGAACTCGTTTCCAGTGAAGGTTGGACTCCACCAGGGCTGCCCTTTGTAACAGATTCTGTTCATAACTTTTATGGACAGAATTTCTAGGCGCAGCCGTGGTGTTGAGGGGGTCCGATTTGGTGGCCTCAGGATCGGGTCTCTGCTCTTTGCAGATGATGTGGTCATCAGTCCGTGACCTCCAGCTCTCACTGGACCGGTTCGCAACCGAGTGTGAAGAGGCCGGGATGAGAATCAGCGCCTCCAAATCTGAGGCCATGGTTCTCAGCTGAAAAAATCCTCCCCCAAGTGGAGGAGTTCAAGTACCTCGGGGTGTTGTTCACGAGTGAGGAAAGAATGGAGCGGGAGATCAACAGGTGGATCGGTGCAGCGTCTGCAGTAATGCAGACGCTGCACCGGTCCGTTGTGGTGAAGAGAGAGCTGAGCCAAAAGGCGAAGCTCTCGATTTACCGGTCGGTCTTCACCCTCAACTTCTACCCTCAACTATGGTCATGAGCTTTGGGTAATGACCGAAAGAACGAGATCGCGGGTACAAGTGGCCGAAATGAGTTTCCTTCGCAGGGTGGCTGGGCTCACCCTTAGAGATAGGGTGAGAAGCTCTGCCATCCGGGAGGAGCTCGGAGTAGAGCCGGTGCTCCTCCGCATTGAGAAGAGCCACATGAAGTGGCTCGGGCACCTAGTAAGGATGCCTCCCAGACGCCTCCCTGGTGAGGTGTTCAGGGCACGCCCCTCCGGTAGGAGGCCCCCGGGAAGACCCAGGACACGCTGGAGGGACTATGTCTCTCGGCTGGCCTGGAAACGCCTCGGGATCCCCCCGGAAGAGCTGGACTAGCTGGGAAGAGGTAAGTCTGGGCTTCCCTGCTTAGGCTGCTGCCCCCGCGACCCGACCCAGGATAAGTTAAAGAAGATGAATGGATGGATATTCATTATAGTCTCTATTCGTACATATGCCTCAGCTGCTGTACAAATATTTTAAATTGTATATATATATATATATATATCACCCAGAATGGCTAACCAAGGGGCGAACAATCCTAATGTAGTAGGATGGTGACAAAGAGAGGCAAGGTAGTCCACACTGAAGGGGTCTCGCCCCCAGAAGGAACAATGACAGACATTGAGGACAGTTACAAGTACCTTGGAATACCACAGGCAAACGGCAACCTTGAACAGGCAACAAGGAAAGCGGCAACAGCCAAATACCTCCAGCGAGTAAGACAAGTCCTTCGAAGCCAGCTCAATGGCAAGAACAAGTCCCGGGCAATAAACAGTTACGCCCTGCCAGTGATCAGATACCCTGCAGGAATAATAAGGTGGCCGAAGGATGAGATACAGACCACAGATGTTAAGACACGAAAGCTCCTCACCATGCATGGCGGGTTCCATCCCAAATCCAGCACCCTGAGACTGTACATAAGCCGTAAGGAAGGAGGCCGAGGACTAGTAAGCGTGAGAGTCACTATCCAGGACGAAACAGCCAAGCTCCATGATTACATCAAGGACAAGGCCCCAACGGATGACGTGCTCAGTGAATGTCTCAGACAGTGGCAAGATCAGGAGGTGCTGAAGGAGGGACCAGCATGGGAGGACAAGCCCCTGCATGGGATGTACCACTGGAACATAGCTGAAGTCGCTGATCTCAAGAAGTCCTACCAATGGCTAGAGAAGGCTGGCCTACAGGACAGCACAGAGGCACTCATCCTGGCTGCGCAGGAGCAAGCCCTGAGCACCAGAGCAATAGAGGCCCAGATATACAACACCAGACAAGACCCAAGGTGTAGGCTGTGCAAAGAGGCACCTGAGACAATCCAAAACATAACTGCAGGGTGTAAGATAAGGGAAAGCATACATGGAACGCCATAACCAAGTGGCTGGCATAGTCTACAGAAACATCTGTGCAGAGTATGGGCTGGAAACCCCAAGATCAAAATGGGAAACACCTCCAAAGGTGGTGGAGAATGACCAAGCGAAGATCATGTGGGACTTTCAGATACAGACAGACAGGATGGTGATGGCGAACCAGCCAGATATCGTGGTGGTTGATAAAGGGCAGAGGAGAGCCGTTGTGGTGGATGTGGCAATACCAAGTGACAGCAACATCAGGCGGAAGGAACATGAGAAACTTGAGAACTAGCAAGGGCTCAGAGAGGAGCTGGAGAAGGCTTGGAAGGTGAAGGTGACAGTAGTGCCCGTGGTGATCGGAGCGCTCGGGGGAGTGAGCCCCAAACTGGAGGAGTGGCTACAGGAGATCCCTGGAACAACGTCAGACATCTCAGTCCAGAAAAGTGCAGTACTAGGAACAGCAAAGATACTGCGCAGGACCCTCAAGCTCCCTCTGATAGAGGACCCGAGCTTAGAACAGAGGAGGAACCACCCGCGGGGGGTGAGAAGGGAATTTATATATATATATATATATATATATATATATATATATACTGATTTATTTTTTTATACGTGTTTCAATTGTGCAGAACACCTACACTTTCTCCACACAAATTCGTCATATTTTCCAAAGTTTTACAGTCATTTTATTACTTTATGCTGTCTAAGTGTTCACATAAAAACACGAGGCTGCTGTATTGTAATAAACAGAAAAGATAATAATAATTATAAAAAAATTTGAATGTACCTTGCCCATATTTTTTTACAAGTGCATCATCTAAAAATATACTTCGGTCATAAAGATGACAAGACCTGCCATCATCAGGAGTGGAGAATATCCTAAATGTGGCAGACAATGACGTTGAAACACCTTTACCTCCGGAGTGCCCACCGGTTAAGTCACTCCCCATTCCCGCCCACGACTTATTTAAACCCGCAATGTCAGCGGTCTCCACTCAGATCCACACTGGAAAAGTTGATCTTGACCAACACGTCAACTTTCTTTGGGAGAGGAAAAAAAATCCCTCTTAACCCCAAGTTCTGAGGTTGAACTAACAAGAAGGTAAGAGCGTTTATTACTTATATCCATTCATACAGTCCAAAGGTTTTATTGATCTGAGTGTTTCCTTAAACAAGTTGATCTGCCGAGGAAGTGTTCTATTTTAAGATTCCAGATTTGCATGTATACAACAGGAGCAAATGTACTAATTCTGCTCCTGCTGGAAATAAGCAACAGGTTAAATCATTTATCCTGTTTTGTTTTGGGTTTCTCTCCCTCTCTCTCTCTCTCTCTCTCTCTCTCTCTCTCTCTCTCTCTCCCTCTCTCTCTCTCCTCCATACAATTCAGCTGCAGCTATCAGACTCCGTGCACCAGCGTTGGGATCAGTTATTTATCTATTTATTTATTTATTTATTCAAGTACTGTGGGACTTTCAGCCGGTTCCAGAGAGAGAGAGAGAAATAGAGAGAGAGAGAGAGAGAGAGAGAAGTGAATTGTTGGCCCCGAGATGCGCTCCCTTCTGCTTACCGCCTATTGCATCAGCCTGCTTTCGCTCGAAGCTCTGCCGGCTTTGGGACGTCCCGACGAGAACAGGTAGGACCAGACCGCACGGCTGTAGGTTTGACTTAACCGGAACGCGCCGCTGCATCTGATTGGACAATCAATCGTGAGCTAATTTGCTTATTATCGCGCCGAATAGAAAAGGTGATCGACTTTATTATAGCCTATACTGATTGTTTATGATACGGTTTCCTAATGAAAACAATACTAATAATTAATATTTGTCAATATTTATATATTTCTGGGCTAAAACACTTTAAGGTTTCAGTCTTGTCTATGCTTTGCATATTATTAAAATAAAAATTGACACAGCTGGCCATAACGCACCCTTGTAATTCCCATTATGACCCAGTTATATGCCTTAAAACGCTAATGTTGGTTTTAGGGTAAAACAAAAATGTCATCTTCAGATTTTAAACTTAAAAAAAAAAAAAATGTTATTAAGCAAGATGGCCCTGTAGACTTTCTGTACTTAACCAGACCTGCAGGTTCAAAGCTCTCCCATCCATCCATCTATTTACAAAAGCTTTGTAACAGGAGTCATTGATCACCCTTGTAGGAAACTCTGAGGCTCAGGTGTCGGCCATACTAAAACATATTTATATCCTTTTTTTTCTGCTTAGACTTTTCTATTTAGCCATTGCAAGATTGTATGATAAAGGGTTTATGGAAGATGTTTCCAGTGTAATCCTAGTAATTCTGCACCAAAAACTATTTGTTTCTGCTAAGTCTGTCCAGAAAGGGACTATTGTTAATGTAGGAATAGGCAGTGACTGGCACCTGTAGTTTCCACCCCTCACACGGAAACGTGAGGGGTGGAAAAGTACAAAGCAGTAGACTGCAGTCTACAAAGAAGTAGACTCAGTACAAAGCAGTCTACTTTAGGCCTTCTAGGCATGGAGTAAGTATGGGGAGGTTTCACTGTGGGGCGAGGACACTGGACGAGTTGGTGTGTGATTGCCCTCTACTGGTAGAGTTTGTAAACAGACAATACTAAAGGGAAAAACAAATCAAATCAAATTACTCAAGCACCATAATCTTCCATGACTGTCTTCTCTGTTACTATCTGCCATTTAGATTAAAAATACTGCTCAATCCAACTCACTCATTCTGAGATAAAGGAATATAAAAATAATATTAATGTGGCTATAAAGAATATAAATAAAAATGCCAACATTTTTTAGCTTTAAACTGGCCTTGGGCTACCAGTCCGAACTTTTCTAAACAATCGCATTGGTTATTGGGATGACTTTTGGGCATGCTACAAAACACATCCACAACAAATCAATGGAAGCATTTAGCTTGGAAGATGTTTTTTTCAGCAGGGAAAAAGTGCACAAATGTATTTTTATCAACTCAATTTTTATAAATGTATCATGTTGAGAATATGTTTTGGTGTATTTTAAGTTTGCCCCATTAAAGCTGACCACACGACAGGTTTCACACCGTCATGGCAATTTTTTTCATTTTGCACATCTGTTCTAAAATGTCTAGTCAGACTTTTATCAGGACAGCATATTCTGCTACGTAAATAGTATGTTATAGAGAGCAGACTGTGTCTGCCAGATACCAATCGTGTGATGACAACAACGAGCATCTATTTTCTTCCCTGAACTCTCACGTCTGTCATTCCTTCCGTGCTCTTGGTTTTTCACGTTGTGATGAAAAACCCTTTTTTTTATAACCTTCTTAATGTAACGGCTCATTTCTAAATTATTCAGTCACGAATGAATTTACGGCTTTAATACAATTTTTGGCAAGGGTTTTGAAATGCAGGACTTGAAAAGCCCCCTCCTGGGCTGCCACCTTATTGTGGTGGAGGGGTTTGCGTGTCCCTATGATCCTAGGAGCTCAGTTGCCCTGGTAGGGCAACCCATGGCAAACAGGTCCTAGGTGAGGGACCAGACAAAGTGCAGCCCACAAATCCCCCTTATGATGAGTGATGTTGTTGGTCTTGGGTCTCCCTTGCCCGGATGCGGGTCACCAGGGTCTCCTCCTGGAGCCAGGCCTGGGGGTGGGGCACGCTGGCGAGCGCCTGGTGGCCGGGCCTTTGCCCATGGGGCCCAGCCGGCCATGTCCCGAAGAGATGACGTGAGACCCCCTTTCCGTGGGCTCACCACCTGCAGGAGGGGCCAAAGGGGTTGGGTGCAGTGTGAGTTGGGTAGCAGCCGAAGGCGGGGACCTTGGCGGTCCGATCCCCAGCTGCAGAAGCTAGCTCTAGGGATGTGGAACGTCACCTCTCTGATAGGGAAGGAACCTGAGCTGGTGCGAGAAGTTGAGAAGTTCCGATTAGATATAGTCGGCCTCACCTCGACGCATAGCAAGGGCTCTGGAACCAGCCTTTTCAAGAAGGGTTGGACTCTCTTCCACTCTGGAGTTGCCGATGGGGAGAGGTGGCGGGCAGGGGTGGCGATTCTTGTCGCCCCCTGGCTTGGTGCTTGTACGTTGGAGTTTACCCCATTGAGCGAGAGAGTAGCCTCCCTCCGCCTTCGGGTGGGGGAACGGATCCTGACTGTTGTTTGTGCCTATGGCCCGAATAGCAGTTCAGCGTATCCACCCTTTCTGGAGTCCCTAGAGGGAGTACTAGAGAGTGCTCCTTCTGGGGGTTCCCTCGTCCTCCTGGGTGACTTCAGTGCTCACTTCGGCAGTGACAGTGAGACCTGGAGGGGCGTGATGGGGAAGAATGGCCCCCCTGATCTGAACCTGAGTGGTGTTCTGTTGTTGGACTTCTGTGCTCGTCACAGATTGTCCGTAACGAACACCATGTTCAGGCATAAGGGTGTCCATATGTGCACTTGGCACCAGGACACCTTGGACCGCAGTTCGATGATCAACTTTATAGTCGTGTCCTCGGATTTGCGGCCGCATGTCCTGGACACTCGGGTGAAGAGAGGGGCGGAGCTGTCAACCGATCACCACCTGGTGCTGAGTTGGCGCCGATGGTGGGGGAGGATTTTGGACAGACCTGGCAGGCCCAAACGTATTGTGAGGGTCTGCTGGGAACACCTGGTGGAGTCTCCGGTCAGAAGGAGATTCAACTCCCACCTCCGGGAGAGCTTCAACCATGTCCTGGAGGAGGTGGGGGACATTGAGTCCGAGTGGACCATGTTCCGTGCCTCCGTTGTGGAGGCGGCCGACCGGTGCTGTGGCCTCAAGGTGGTCGGTACCTGTCGTGGCAGCAACACCCGAACCCGCTGGTGGACACCGGAGGTGAGGGATGCCGTCAAGCTGAAGAAGGAGTAGTACTGGGCCTTTTTGGCCTGTGGGACTCCTGAGGCAGCAAACGGGTACCGGCGGGCCAAGCGGAGTGCGGCTGCGGCGGTCGCCGAGGCAAAGATCCGGGTGTGGGAAGAGTTTGGGGAGGCCATGGAGAACGACTTCTGGATGGCTTCGAAAAGGTTCTGGACCACCATCCGGCGCCTGAGGAGGGGGAACCGGTGCATTGTCAACACTGTGTACAGTGGGGATGGTGTGCTGCTGACCTCGACTCAGGACGTTGTGGATCAGTGGAAGGAATACTTCGAAGACCTCCTCAATCCCACCAACACGCCTTCCAATGAGGAAGCAGGGCCTGGGGACTCGGAGGGGGGTTCTCTTATCTCCGGGGCTGAGGTAGCCAAGAAACTCCTCGGTGGCAGGGCCCCGGGGGTGGATGAGATTCGCCCCGAGTTCCTTAGGGCTCTGGATGTTGTAAGGCTGTCGTGGTTGACACGACTTTGCAACGTCGCGTGGACATCGGCGGTGGTACCACTGGATTGGCAGACCGGGGTGGTGGTCCCTCTTTTTTAGAAGGGGGACCGGAGGGTGTTTTCCAACTACAGGGGGATCACACTCCTCAGCCTCCCTGGCAAGGTCTATTCGAGGGTACTGGAGAGAAGGGTCCGTCGGATAGTTGAACATCAGATTCAGGAGGAGCAGTGCGGTTTTCGTCCTGGACGTGGAACTGTGCACCAGCTCTATACCCTCAGCAGGGTCCTTGAGGGTGCTTGGGAGTTTGCCCAACCAGTCCACATGTGTTTTGTGGATTTGGAGAAGGCATTCGACCGTGTGCCTCGGGGAGTCCTGTGGGGTGTTCTCTGGGAGTATGGGGTGTTGGGCACCCTGATAAGGGCCGTCCGCTCACTGTATGACCAGTGTCAGAGCTTGGTCTGCATCGCCGGTAGTAAGTTGAACTCGTTTCCGGCGAAGGTTGGACTCCGCCAGGGCTGCCCTTTGTCACCGATTCTGTTCATAACTTTTATGGACAGAATTTCTAGGCGCAGCCGTGGTGTTGAGAGGGTCCGGTTTGGTGGCCTCAGGATCGCGTCTTTGCTCTTTGCAGATGATGTGGTCTTGTTGGCTTCATCAGTCCGTGAACTTCAGCTCACGCAGGACCAGTTCACAACGGAGTGTGAAGTGGCCGGGATGAGAATCAGCAACTCCAAATCTGAAGCCATGGTTCTCAGCCAGAAAAAGGTGGAGTGCCTTCTCTAGGTCAGGGAGGAGATCCTGCCCCAAGTGGAGGAGTTCAAGTACCTTGGGGTCTTGTTCACGATTGAGGGAAGAATGGAGCGGGAGATCGACAGGCGGATCGGTGCAGCATCTGCAGTAATGTGGACTCTGCACCAGTCCGTTGTGGTGAAGAGAGAGCTGAGCCGAAAGGCGAAGCTCTCAATTTACCTGTCGGTCTTCGCTCTTACCCTCACCTGTGGTCATGAGCTTTGGGTAGTGACCGAAAGAACGAGATCGCGGGTACAAGCGGCCAAAATGAGTTTCCTTTGCAGGGTGGCTGGGCTCTCCCTTAGAGATAGGGTGAGAAGTTCTGCCATCCGGGAGGAGCTCGGAGTAGAGTCGCTACTCCTCCGCATTGAGAAGAGCCAGATGAGGTGGTTCGGGCACCTAGTAAGGATGCCTCCCAGACGCCTCCCTGGTGAGGTGTTCAGGGCATGTCCCTCCGGTAGGAGGCCCCCGGGAAGACCCAGGACACGCTGGAGGGACTATGTCTCTCGGCTGGCCTGGGAACGCCTCGGGATCCCCCCGGAAGAGCTGGACGAAGTGGCTGGGGAGAGGGAAGTCTGGGCTTCCCTGCTTAGGCTGCTGCCTCTGCGACCCGACCTCGGATATGCGGCAGAAAATGGATGGATGGATGGATGGATGGATGGACTTGAAAAGCTATTTGGATAAAAGTGACAAATCTGTGTGCAGTCAGTGCAGTCGAAATCAGTACAAATATTTACCTGAATCTATCCTATACATGGTGACTTCCTGCTGACTTGGTGGTGACTTCATGGTGATTTCCTTAAAGACATATGACTGGCACATCACCTTTATTAAATCTACATGGATTAAGTAAATTGTAAATTGAAGCAAATTTCTATAAATCCATGTATACACTTTTTATTAAATGCAACCATAAGTGTCTTTCATGTACCTTTCTGCTTTTGCAATGTTCAGAATATAGTGGAGACAAAGTAGAAATACTAGGATTCATTTAGTACATACTGTATATAAATACAGTAATAGAGGAAAGGGAATGTATTTTTTGTCTGTAATTGATTTGTTGGGCAACACTATATCAACATTAATGTTTAGAGCTTTAAAACAACCCTGTGTAGAACATATCTTCCTGTGTGGGAATGTTGTCGTGGACTGAAGATAAACAGTCATCTGGCTCTCTGGTGATCACTACGGCCAAAGGGGAAAAAAAAATCTATTGTGGATTAATGGCTAAGACCTAAATTCCACCTTTCATATCCTTAAAGAGCTTTCACTACACACAGAAAGTCACACTGTTGTGAAGGTGGTAAGTGCTGCATTAGACTGTAAATAACTTATAAGAGGAACAGTTTACAGTGAGACTATGGTTAAGGGAAACAAAATATAAAATTGATCGTTTACTGTGAGCAATTCAGCATTTGTAGAGAAAATGTATATATTTTAAATTGTCAAAATGAAGTTTATTACCACTTTAAACATAAATCCATCCTCCACTTGTATTATGAATGACAGAACTGCCCTCTACGGACCATGGTAAATGAGAACAAGCACAAATGTGTTTAAAGGCTTTTAGTGTGTCATTGTTCACTCGGAAAGGTTGAAATAATTGTAATTTTTGTATTTCGTTATAAATACAGGAACGGATGGCAGAATTATATTTTATTATATTTATTATATAATTAATAATTATTGTAATTACATATGTTATAAATAAATCGGGGAAAAGATAGGTTTAGTCCGAACGAGCTTTGCCTCTTTGAAACTCCTTTAGTCTAGAGAGTTTTTTTTTTTTTTTCTCTTTAGAACACTGGTACGACTTGGCAACATTCTGATGTCTTTGCTTTGTTTAACAAAAGCTCTTTTCGGACGTCACTGGTGAAGTAAGGTTGGTGTCTTTTGGACTCTAGGGTCAGGGGGTCGCTCAGTGCTAATGACACCCATATCAGGACATTATCAAAATAATGCAAAAAAGGGAGCTCAGAGGGCCAGTTTGACCTCTTGTTCGATGAAACATTTCTTCAAAATTATAGTTAGAGTTCTCAGAAAAAGCACAGAGGTTTTAAAACCTGAAAAGAAAAGTGATTTGGACATCCTTGATTGTCTGCCAAATCACGAGAGCCCGCTAATTCTCCATTTGTAGGACTAATGTCACACCTGACAAACAAACTTGTCTTGAGTACAAAAGTAAAACAGCTATCTTCTGATTCTTACATTTAAAGATACTTGTATTGTACATTAACTTGATTATTTTTTTGGATTCAAGTTAGGTTTTTTTGAATTATCCTTTTCTTTACTTAATGTAATTTTACATGGTTACAATATACAATGAGTGGTCTTGGATTTGATAAAAATGTAACAAAAATACATGTGAGTTGCTGAGTGTGCTATTACTCCTACGCACTACTGCAATAATCAAATTAATGCTAATGTTGTGGCAGAGTATGTCTCCGGCAAAAATAATATGGTGAAAAATTAGTTTTTTGGTTTTTACCAAGGAAGGAACAAAAGGGGGTACATGCTGGGTTTGACCATTAGTTGGCTTAATAGTGGTGGTTGCAGATGGTAATTTGAGGCACAGTGTGTTGTACAGTGGTGACAGTTTCCTGAGAAAGGCCAACCTACAAGAGGGAACTGTCTTTATTTAAACAGCGAAAAGATGGCCGTTTGGTCAGCGCTGTGTTTGCGCAACCAAGTCGAAGGTACTGTAGCATCTAACTCAAGCTTAAAATGTCATTTAGTTCAGTCTGTGTTTGTAAAAAGGTATTTTCTAATATTTTATTTTATTTGAGGGATTATTTGTCAAAATTAATGTGTGAAAAGTTGTTGTGTTTGTTCCAGTTTTGATTTTGTTTCTGACGCGCAAGGCCAGATCTCTCATGGCAAACAGGATGGACAGTAAAATGTAGCCAGGCATGGGTTTGGATTGTGTAATGCAAAGCTGACTCAGAGAACACTGTGTCCCATGCCACACCTTCAATACCTTTAGTGATGCAAATGGTTGGATGACTAGTCACGGACCCACACTGTATTCAAACAGAAGGCTAAAAATATGTTTTTTGATTGATTATTTATTTGTATTTCATTCCTGTGGAAAAAAGGAATATTTCTCATCTGAGTTTTCTTCTCTCAGTTTTCCGAATGAGATCAGCGACCAAAGACAAGATCAAGCCTCGGTGTCAGGAAGCCAGACAAACATCAGTGTCCCACCTCCAGACCCAAGGCCATTCCTGAACTGGCCTTCTGAACGTTCAAACGACTGGGCATCCTCGGGACCGAAAGTGGCCCTCACGAGCCTGGCGTGGGCGAGGCCTCAGGGAAGACTGCTCAGAGCCCGTCGCCACACCCACTCGCGGGGATCACATGGTCACCATCAAAACCAGTTGATAAGAGTGGGTTGCATGCTGGGAACATGCCAAGTGCAGAACCTCAGTCACCGCCTCTACCAACTCATAGGCCAGAGTGGCAGAGAAGACTCATCACCCATGAACCCCCAAAGTCCACATAGTTATGGATGAATTAGGTGACCACTGCAAACACCCACTGTTTGTCTGTCTATCATTTATTTATCTCTTTACGTGTTACTCGTAGTTATTGCATTCAGTTTCATGTAGTCAGTGTATTTATCTGTGAATGAGCTCTATTTGGTGACCTTTGTGCACATTTAGCCATGTAATTTAGCTTTGACTGATTCATCTTCACAAGCCTGAATTCCTGAAACATTAGAAGGTCATTCAAGTTTTAACAAACACCCCGAGCGAGCTGAGAATCATCAGTTTTACACCTTGATCCTATTAATAAGAGTAAAACCTTGTCTTCAACACCATTCAGTGGCTCGATTCCATCTGACAACTGCCCTCATGAGCTGGGATGATCCCTTGGCTCATTGATCAAACACATGCTTGCCTAATGTGGATTCCAACTTGCACTACATCAATGTCCAAAGAGATGTGTTCCTGAAGACCTTGCCAGTGAACCCTTTTACCTTTTTTTCCCCCGACCCAAACTATATTAACTCATTAACTGAACCACCGCAACGATGTATTCACAATGTATTCGAAAAGCAAAAAGTTTATCATGTAAAAAAGTATTGCTTTTGGCGCTTTTCATGTGTGGCTGGCCAAAACCAAAGGTGGAAAGGCAAAACTTGGCTCCACAGAACAAGGCTAACATGAGTTATTATCTCCTTTCCAATTTAGAATTATGGGCTGACAGGAGCTCATAGCGGCTCAGTAGCGGCTCTACTCCGAGCTCCAGGAGTGCTGCTGCTCCTCCGCATTGAGAAGAGCCAGATGAGGTGGCTCGGGCACCTATTAAAGATGCCTCTCAGACGCCTCCCTGGTGAGGTGTTCAGGGCATGTCCCTCCGGTAGGAGGCCCCCGGGAAGACCCAGGACATGCTGGAGGGACTATGTCTCTCGGCTGGCCTGGGAACGCCTCGGGATCCCCCTGGAAGAGCTGGACGAAGTAGCTGGGGAGAGGGAAGTCTGGGCTTCCCTGCTTAGGCTGCTGCCCCCGTGACCCGACCCCGGATAAGCGGAAGAAGATGGATGGATGGATGGATGGATGGATGGATGGGCTGACAGGAGTTTATCACATTGCTCATGTTGATAATTATATGCAAGAGAAAACTTATTCCTTACACAGACATGGGCCGATGCTGTACAGCATCACTGGTAAAGACTGAAAAAGGTTGATTCACCATGCTTACCCCAAGTGACGCCCGTGCAGGAGGATATAAAATGCCTTATCAATGGAACGCAGAAAACGTGATTCACTATGGCAAGCGCAAAAAAAACTTTGATTGTCACACTTCTCCCCATTGTAGATGGAAGATTTCATGACTGCGTACACCGAAAATGCACATATTTTCAAGAAAAACATAATAATACTGCGGCAACGGCAAAAGAGAGATCATGTGACTGAAAATTGCTCTCTGAGTCCATGCGTGATTATTAACTGGAGAGAGATCATTTAACATTTCTATTCTACATGTGTGTTTGAACCACAGGTGCAACCCAACAGGCACAAAACTGACTTGGCAGAAAGTTAAGATGAAATACAAAAATATAGTTCAAACATGTCAGATATGATTTAAATACATGCTATTGTGGTGTTGTTTAACCTGTCCTCATTAAAAATAAAATGAAGCGTAAAAATGAAGCGTTCAGTTGCTTCATTTAACCCGTGATAACGATATTTAATTAATTAGAGAAATCCCCTAAACAAAGAAGAAGCCAAATCTTTAGCCTTCCCATCATTGTCACTATTTAGTACTTTCTATATGAAAGCCTTAAATGCCTGTTATACATGCATGTCTCCAAATTTATGTTTTCTGAATATGATTACATTTTATCTCCATTATAGCCAACAGAAAAAAGGCTGAGGTGATCCAGCGCCACCCAGTGTTGGTTCACTAAATGCCATCCATTAATCACAGACACAACTTGACACACTGATTTATTTTTTTTTTATAGCAGGAGTTTTATTTAATTGGCTGCTGTTGCTTTCAGATGTCAATTTATTTATTGCTTAAACTGATAGCTGCAATTCTGTGGAACATGTCCATCAGATGTCTGGGCTGTCTGTGACTTTTTAAGACTACAAACGTGTTTCAATATCGTTTAAGTGCAAGAGTGATGTTTATGACAGCTCGACAGTTACCTTGGACACATGCTCACCGATATTATATTTAAAAAAACCCGTTGGCAAAAAGATGATTAAGAAGATAAAAAACCAAACCACAACACAAAGAATTTGCTCCGAACCTAGAGCCATTCCACAACATAAGCGATGTGAGGGCTGAGAATACTGTTAAATATCACCCTACTATTGAGGGTGCAATTAAATCTGTAACGCTCAAAGACGTTCCCATCGAGGCTTAATCAAACGTCTAATCGGGGGTGGATCTTCCTCTCCCGGCAGTCTGCAGGCATCAAGAGCAGCAGAAAGTTGGGGTTATTTAGAATGACCTACTCGCGAAAGTTCAGATTCCATTTGAAAGCCTATGTTACCCCAGTAATGGACTCAGAATTTCAGTAAACCTCCTTTCTGAAACCGAAAACGCTGAGATTCCCGTAGATCACAACAAATTGACCCAGAGTTCTCGCTGAACCCGCTTTCTGAAACAGGCCCCTGATTTATTCACACCATGCCTAGCAATACTTGACAAGTCATTTTTTCCCCCCAACAACCTGCGATGTCAATCATTGTAGTGCACTTTGAGTTGTCTCTCCAGCTTCAGTTAAATCTTTGTTTGCATCTTGTCTCTCTTCTTAGAAAAGGGTTAGAGAAATCAGCACCATTGAGACCCAGTTCTAGTCTGTTCAGAGGCTTGTTGAAGCAAAACATGCCATTCTTTCTGCTGTCAGTGTTAAACCTTTTCCAAATGCTGTGACACTCAGGGGGTCTTTCTACTTTTTTTCCCAAATCCTAAATACTTACCTGTCCGCATACGTGTGTGTCCAAGAGCTGCTGTATCAGGACAGTTTTCTCTCGGTGTTTGATCTGTGTTTGAGATCTTTGTTCCTGTTTTGCAATGTTGGACTGTGTTTTTTTTTTTTTTTTTTGTGACGCCTGACCCTGCGTCATGGCATGTAGCGTGAGCAAATTGCACAACCACTGAAAAGAAGGAAACGTGTAAAGATTAAAATATTTACTGGTTGGGAAGATAAAGCAGGCACAAGCAGAGTTCATTTTGTACGCACTCACATACACGCAAATGAATACGTATATATACCCATACACACACATGCTGTATGTGTATATGTTTTAGGATGCGTTTATACAGCTCTGGAAAAAATTAAGAGGCCACTTGAATTTTTTCTGAAATCAGCATCTCTATATGTTTACATTTTTATTTGGAATTTGGAAGAAATGTTGGCAGTAGTTTAAAGAATGAAACTAAAATGTTTATTTTACTCAAACACATACCTATAGTGTACATCAGAAAACTGATAATTTTGCAGTGGTCTTGTAATTTTTTCCAGAGCTGTATATATATGTCTACATACATATATACATACATATACATATGTATATATGGTTTTCTATTTCTAAAAGAGGCAGGAAAGCATTCACTGTCTGATGTTTATTGTCTTGAATTTTAGTCATTAATTTCGCTTGAAAAAGTAATGGGGTTTAAATGTTGCATTTGTCAGCAATTGTGAAAATGTTGGTGTACGCCATTCAGCTAGAACATGGGTGTGCATAAAGGTGAATGTGCATCTTGTAGCGTGAAGACAGAACTAATGGATGACTTTCTTAATTCCACTTACTGGAAGAAATATAAACTCAAGAGTTTATTCTGAAATAAAGTTAATCAATCTCTTACTGAGGGCACCGATTCTGAGACATTGATCACCGCGCCTATATTCCAACTAACAAACGGGAAACCACTGATGGAAAATGACAATTTATTTAATAACAGATGATTATATGAATGGATAAGATTATAAACGCAATGGTGGTTGTGATAGAAAGTAGGAATTGAATGACGTTGAGACACTCTGGATTATTCTATCCTAATAAACCTAAATTTAGATTAAAATTTTAGTGAATTTTGAGTCTAAATTAATTTGGTTATTTGAGACCCAGCAAATGACCATCAGACAGTTGATCTTTCTTACTTGTGGGAAGCTTCGCTCCGATGGGTTCTGAAGCGGGTACAGGCCGCAAACTCTCAGTCTTTCAGGGGTTCCGTGAGCTTCAACACCCAGAACTCAAGAGGGCTGGTCCAATCCACCTACTGCTCAGCTGGCCGTGGCGGAGATGCCTCGTCAGGTCTGAGATGGTCTCGAGAATTTTACTCAATTAGACGATCCATTTGGCCACACGGATGTAGTCTTTGTAGAGTAAAAATTCAAACAAACTTTCAAAAATTGTTTGAATATGTTCTTTGAGGATGCAATATGATAGTGACTTAAGCAATTAATTTCCTACGGAGTTCTGAATCACTACCATGGAACTTAAATGAAGAGAAGTATCTAGCTTCAAAAATTTACTCGAAAATTAACAAAAATGAAACACGGGAGTAACGAAGACAAGAATAGGGAAAAGACAAAATAACAGACAAAAGTGTGGTAGGCAAAACGCATGCAAAAAGTGGCAAAAAGCCTCAAACAACGGACTCCTTTTCCTTTATAGTCTTTCTGTCCCCCCCTTGTTTGGGTTTGGGCTGCACCCTTATGAATATTCAAATTTTCTCCTCTGTGGAATGAGATCCTCAGACTTTGTTGGAATTTTCTTTCAAAAATCAAACAAAAATATAAAACCTATCTGTCTCTCACTGTCATGTCTAATGACTAATTTTGTACATTTATCCTAGACAACACTATTTTAGCTTTTACTTGTGATAAGTTACAAAGCACGTGTTGCATCTACTATGGACTAAATTCCAACTTTCATTTATGAAACATAGATGAAACACGCATAACAAACACACGTAACTATATCAGTCTTAAGATATGTACACAATACCCATGGTATCTAGTGTGATAATATTAAAAATCAACACCAATACAGACCAGGTTGGCAGAACAAAGCTTGAATCGATTACCACTTTTAGACTCTAGATGGCACTATGGTTCCATCACAGTGAATCACTTCTAACTCTCAAATCCTCAACTTGTCGAAAAATCCAATTTTCAAGAAACTAAAAGTACCCTTGTGTTGCTGATTCCCTGAAGAACAATATTAGTCAGATTAAAATTTTCTGTGGTAAAGTAAAAATTTCTTTGATAAAGTAAAAAGGGTGTTTTTGACTTTACAGAAAATTGTGTTCAGTCTTCAACTCCTACTGTGCGGTAAAGGAGAGTTATCAGGTCTGGCATTTTCAGTTGTAAAAGTCAAAGTTAAGAATGCAGGACATAGGTTCAAGGACTTAGTATATACATCTTCATGCATGATTATAACTTTGTTTCACACACACACACACACACACACACACATATATATATATATATATATATATATATATATATATATATATATATATATNTATATATATATATATATATATATATATATATATATATATATATATATATATATATAAAATAAATTCCCTTCTCACCCTCCGTGGGTGGTTCCTCCTCGGGTCCTCTACCAGAGGCCTGGGAGCTTGAGGGTCCTGCGCAGTATCTTTCTGTTCCTAGCACTGCACGTTTCTGGACGGAGATGTCTGACGTTGTTCCAGGGATCTGCTGTAGCCAGTCCTCCAGTTTGGAGGTCACTGCCCCGAGTGCTCCGATCACCACGGGCACTACTGTCACCTTCACTTTTCAAGCCTTCTCCAGTTCCTCTCTGATCCCTTGGTATTTCTCAAGTTTCTCGTGTTCCTTCCATCTGATGTTGCTGTCACTTGGTATTGCCACATCCACCACAACGGATATCTGGTTGGTTCGCCATCATCATCCTGTCTGTATCTGGAAGTCCCACAGGATCTTTGCTCGGTCATTCTCCACCACCTTTGGCGGTTTTTTCCATTTTGACCTTGCGGTTTCCATCCCATACCCCACACAGATGTTCCTGTAGACTATGCCAGCCACTTGGTTATGGCATTCCATGTATGCTTTCCCTGCCAGCATCTTACACCCTGCAGTTATGTGTTGGATTGTCTCAGGTGCCTCGTTGCACAGCCTACACCTTGGGTCTTGTCTGGTGTTGTCTATCTGGGCCTCTATCGCTCTGGTGCACAGGGCCTGTTCCTGTGCAGCCAGGATGAGTGCCTCTGTACTGTCCTGTAGGCCAGCCTTCTCTAGCCATTGGTAGGACTTCTTGAGATCAGCCACTTCAGCTATGTTCCGGTGGTACATCCCATGTAGGGGCTTGTCCTCCCATGATGGTCCCTCCTCCAGCACCTCCTGACCTTGCCATTGTCTGAGACATTCACTGAGCACGTCATTTATTGGGGCCTTGTCCTTGATGTACTTATGGAGCTTGGCTGTTTCGTCCTGGATAGTGGCTCTCACGCTCACTAGTCCTCGGCCTCCTTCCTTACGGCTTGTGTACAGTCTCAGGGTGCTGGATTTGGGATGGAACCCACCATGCATGGTGAGGAGCTTTCGTGTCTTAACATCTGTGGTCTGTATCTCTTCTTTTGGCCACCTTAAAATTCCTGCAGGGTATCTGATCACTAGCAGGGCATAGCTGTTTATTGCTACTGTTTATTGCTATTGTTCTTGCCAATGGCAAGAACAAGTCCTTGTCATTGAGCTGGCTTCTTAGGATTTGTCTTACTCTCTGGAGGTATTTGGCTGTTGCCGCTTTCCTTGTTGCCTGTTCAAGGTTGCTATTTGCCTGTGGTATTCCAAGGTACTTGTAACTGTCCTCAATGTCTGCTATTGTTCCTTCTGGGAGCGAGACCCCTTCAGTGTGGACTATCTTGCCTCTCTTTGTCACCATCCTACTACAGTGCATCCGGAAAGTATTCATAGCACTTCACTTTTTCCACATTTTTTTATGTTACAGCCTTATTCCAAAATGGATTAAATTCTTTTATTTCCTCAAAATTCTACACACAATACCCCATAATGACAATGTGAAAAAAGATTTTTTGAAATTGTTGCAAATTTATTAAAAATGAAAAACCTCAAAAATCACATGTACATAAGTATTCATAGCCTTTGCTCAAAACTTTGTTGATGCACCTTTGGCAGCAATTACAGCCTCAAGTCTTTTTGAATATGATGCCACAAGTTTGGCACACCTGTCTTTGGGAATTTTTGCCCATTCCTCTTTGCAGTACCTCTCAAGCTCTATCAGGTTGGATGGGAAGCGACGGTGCACAGCCATTTTCAGATCTCTCCAGAGATGTTCAATAAGATTTAGGTCTGGGCTCTGGCTGGACCACTCAAGGACATTCACAGAGTTGTTGTGAAGCCACTCCATTGATATTTTGGCAGTGTGCTTTGGGTCATTGTCCTGCTGAACCGTCGCCCCAGTCTGAGGTCAAGAGCACTCTGAAGCAGGTTTTCATTCAGGATGTCTCTGTACATTGCTGCATTCATCTTTCCCTCTATCCTGACTAGTCTTCCAGTTCCTGCTGCTGAAAAACATCCATAGCAGCATGATGCTGCCACCACCATGCTTCACTGTAGGGATGGTATTAGCCTGGTGATGAGCGGTGCCTGGTTTTCTCCAAACGTAACGCCTGGCATTCACTCCAAAGAGTTCAATTTTAGTCTCATCAGACCAGAGAATTTTATTTCTTATGGTCTGAGAGTCCTTCAGATGCCTTTTGGCAAATTCCAGGCGGGCTGCTATGTGCCCTTTACTAAGGAGTGGCTTCCGTCTGGCCACTCTACCATACAGGCCTGATTGGTGGATTGCTGCACAGATGGTTGTCCTTCTGTAAGGTTCTCCTCTCTTCAAAGAAGAACGCTGGAGCTCAGACAGAGTGACCATCGGGTTATTGATCACCTCCCTGACTAAGGCCCTTCTCCCCCGATCACTCAGCGTAGATGGCCGGCCAGTTCTAGGAAGAGTCCTGGTGGTTCCAAACATCTTCCACTTACAGATGATGGAGGCCACTGTCCTCATTGGAACTTTCAGAGCAGCAGAAATTTTTCTGTAACCTTCCCCAGCCTTGTGCCTCGAGACAATCCTATCTCGGAGGTCTACAGACAATTCCTTTGTCTTCATGCTTGGTTTGTGCTTTGACATGCACTGTCAACCCTGGGACCTTATATAGACAGGTATATGCCTTTTCAAATCATGTCCAATCAACTGAATTTACCACAGGTGAACTCCAATTAAGCTGCTGAAACATTTTAAGAATGATCAGTGGAAACAGAATGTACCTGAGCTCAATTTAGAGCTTCACGGCAAAGGCTATGAATACTTATGTACATGTGATTTTTGAGGTTTTACATTTTTAATAAATTTGCAACAATTTCAAAAAATCTTTTTTCACATTGTCATTATGGGGTATTGTGTGTAGAATTTTGAGGAAATTAAAGAATTTAATCCATTTTGGAATAAGGCTGTAACATAAAAAAATGTGGAAAAAGTGAAGCGCTATGAATACTTTCCGGATGCACTGTACATTTCTGCAGCCTGAATGACATCCCAATGTCATTGCTGAAGATCCTGGTAGTGTGGATCATGGAGTCTATGTCCCATTCGCTCTTAGCGTACAGCTTGATGTCATCCATGTAGAGGAGGTGACTGATCGTGGTCCCATTCCTGAGGCAGTATCCATAGCCTGTCTTGTTGATTATCTGACTTAGGGGGTTCAGACCTATGCAGAACAGCAATGGAGACAGAGCATCTCCTTGGTATATGCCACATTTGATGGACACTTGTGCAAGTGGCTTGCCATTGGCCTCTAATGTGGTTTTCCACAACCTCACTGAGTTCGCAACGAACGCTCTTAGAGTCCTATTGATGTTGTACAGCTTCAATCATTCAGTGATCCATGTGTGTGGCATTGAGTCATAGGCTTTCTTGTAATCAATCCAGGCAGGGCACAGGTTGGTATTTCGGGACTTGCAGTCTTGGGCAACTGTTCTATCAACCAGGAGCTGGTGTTTGGCTCCTCTGGTATCTCTACCAATGCCCTTCTGTGCTTTGCTCATTTATTGACCCATGTGCCTCCTTATGTTAGGCGCAATGATGCCTGACATTAGCTTCCATGTTGTGGAGAGACAGGTTATTGGGTGATAGTTGGATGGGACTGCACTCTTTGTGGGATCCTTCTGGATCAGGATTGTTCGCCCCTCGGTTAGCCATTCTGGGTGTGTCCCATCCCTTAGCAGCTGGTTTATTTGTGCTGCCAGGCACTCATGGAGTGAGGTGAGTTTCTTTAGCCAGTAGGCATGGATCAAGTCAGGGCTTGGCACTGTCCAGTTTTTCATACCTGAGACTCTTTCTTGGATGTCTGCGACTGTGAGGGTAACTGGTTTCTGTTCAGGGAGGTTGCTGTGCTCCTGTCTCAGAGACACCAGCCATTGAGCACTGCTGTTATGTGCTGCCTCCTTCTCCCATATACTCTTCCAGTACCGTTTGGTTTCCAGCCTTGCTGGGTCTACTCTGCTGTTGCTACCCTGCCACAGAGCACAGTTTCGAGTGCTTCAGGTATGGGCATCTGGCCGTACCTCTTGGGTATTGGTTTTTTCATTGCACCTCTCTGGGCCTCTGTCAGTTGACTCACTTCTCTCCCTGCTGCCTTGATTTTCCTCCAGCCTCCAACCTTCGTTTCCATGGTGGGCATTGTTTCCTCATGACTCCCATATAGCCAAGCTGCTGAAGTGTATATCAGCTCATTGGTTTCAGTAATTGTTGTGGTAGGGATTGCTCTCAGTCCCTACTGAGAGCTGCATTCACACTTTCCAGGAGACTTTCAGATGGTACTTCACTTAGCTGCTGTAATTGGCGTCAGGGTTGCCTTGTGTTCATTCTCGCCCTGATTCTATCTTTCAGGTCAGTCACTGCCTCGCTCAGCGTTATACTGGAGTGTTGGTACAACCTCCCTCTGGCGTCAGAGACACAGATGCTACGGCTCCCCCTTGCCATAGCATGTGTGTTGTACCTCGTCAATCTCAAGTTGTGATATTAGTTGCCGTTTGTGGATGTTGGAACTACTAGCTGTTTCACGGTCACCACACTGACCCACCCTGGATGCTGTTGTATTGCTCCTTGCCCTCCAGGAATCAAACCATGGTCCCCCTTGTACCAGTCCGGTGCCTTACCAACTGAGCTATATCTATATCTATATCTATATATATATATATATATATATATATCTATATCTATATATATATATATATAGAGAGAGAGAGATAGAGGTATATAGAGGTAATAAGAGGAGGAGGTAATAAGAGGAGGTAATAAAACCTGGAAGAAGGAACAGTGGTGTGATAAAATGACACAATGGAGGTTATAAAGGAAACAGGGGAACCATGGTCTGATAAAAAAAACAAAACAAAACAAAAAAAAAACCAGTAGGGTAACTGAGCCCCTCACCCTATGCATCCTTTTAAATGTGTCACTAGGGGGTTTACACTTTGAAGTTAAACTTTAACAAAGATCTCTATTTTTAACAAGAAGAAAATAAAGGTTAAGAAAAAAAGGCTAGACTCTTGGGGAACTTCACTTTAGGGGAACAAAAATAAAAGTTAAGACAGATCACATGCATTAGGTTAAAAGAAAAAAAAGTATAGTATTTTATGAGAATATAATCATCAAGATCCACCAAAAACCATTAAGACCATTAAGACCATTATAAAAAAACTCTCCCGTTTTTTAAATTATAGAAATAGCAAAAACAAGAGTTCATCCTGTAAGTCAGTAAAGCATCTATTCCCTCCCTCCCTGCAAGCCGGTGATAAAATGACACAGGAGGGGTACATGCTTAAACGTTTTTTTTAACACTTTCCAGAGTAAGAGGATAACATCTACTCACCATGTGTGATTTGAAGTGCCAAAAAAGCTGGATTTTAGCAAACAAATCTTCATTTTATGCAGAAAAAGCATGGTCTTTAACAGATTATGGGATGAATGGTGAATTTGGATATTTGTTCCACGGCGATTCGGGTCATCTAGTCTTGTTTCAGGAGGGCTAGAGGTCTGACTCTAGCAGCGGAATAGCCACGCTTACTTCGAATGACTGGATTATGCTGGTACAATTACTGTCACGGTATCCACATTTGAGCCATTTCCGCACCAAAAGGGACAGGGGGGCTGGAGCCATCAAACGTTCATCATGCAACTGTTTTTACTAGATTGTAGGAGTGTGTCGGTGGGATTGAGGAGGTCTTCATTCCCTCCACTGATCCACAACATCCCGAGTCGAGGTCAGCAGCACACCATCCCCACTGTACACAGTGTTGACAGTGCACTGCTTCCCCCTCCTCAGGCGCCGGATGGTGATCCACAACCTTTTCGAAGCCGTCCGGAAGTCGTTCTCCATGGCCTCCCCGAACTCTTCCCATGCCCGGATCTTTGCCTCGGCGACCACCGCAGCCGAACTTAGCTTGGACC
The DNA here is from genome assembly GCA_015343265.1 of Pao palembangensis. Classification (NCBI taxonomy): domain Eukaryota; kingdom Metazoa; phylum Chordata; class Actinopteri; order Tetraodontiformes; family Tetraodontidae; genus Pao; species Pao palembangensis. Next base: position 2,724,841 of record CM027098.1, on the reverse strand, counting down.
GCTGGTACCCATCTGCTGTCTCAGGAGTCCCACAGGCCAAAAAGGCCCGGTACAACTCCTTCTTCAGCCTGACGGCATCCCTCACTGCTGGTGTCCACCAGCGGGTTCGGGTATTGCCGCCACGACAGGCACCGGTCACCTTGCGGCCACAGCACCGGTCGGCCGCCTCAACAATGGAGGCACGGAACATGGTCCACTCGGACTCAATGTCCCCCACCTCCTCCGGGACGTGGTTGAAGCTCCTTCTGACAGGTGACTTCGCCAGGCGTTCCCAGCAGACCCTCACAATACGTTTGGGCCTGCCGGGTGGGTCTGTCTGGCATCCTTCTCCACCATCGGAGCCAACTCAAAACCAGGTGGTGATCGATTGACAGCTCTGCCCCAGTCTTCACCCGAGTGTCCAGGACATGCAGCCGCAAGTCCGAGGACACGACCACAAAGTCGATCATGGAACTGCGAACCTAAGGTGTCCTGGTGCCACGTGCACATATAGACACCCTTATGCCTGAACATGATGTTTGTTATGGACAATCTGTGACGAGCACAGAAGTCCAACAACAGAACACCACTCGGGTTCAGATCAGGGGGGCCATTCTTCCTGATTACGTCCCTCCAGGTCTCACTGTTGCTGCCGACGTGAGCATTGAAGTCACCCAGGAAGATGAGGGAACCCCCAGTAGGAGCACTCTCTAGTACTCCCTCTAAGGCCTCCAAAAAGGGTGGATACACTGAACTGCTGTTCGGGCCATAGGTGCAAACAACAGTCAGGATCCGTCCCCCCACCCGAAGGCGGAGGGAGGCTACCCTCTCACTCATCAGGGTAAACTCCAACGTACAGACACCGAGCCGGGGGGCGACAAGAATCGCCACCCCTGCCCGCCGCCTCTCCTCATCGGCAACTCAGAGTCCGCATTACTGCAGAAGCCGCACCAATCTGCCTTTTGATCTCCCGCTCCATTCTTCCCTCACTTGTGAACAAGACCCCGAGGTACTTGAACTCCTCCACTTGGGGCAGGATTTCCCTCCCGACCCGGAGAAGGCAGTCCACCTTTTTTTGGCTGAGAACCATGGCCTCCAGTTTGGAGGTACTGATTCTCCTCCCGGCCGCTTCAGACTCGGCTGTGAACCAATCCAGCGAGAGTTGGAGGTCACCAAACCAGACCCCCTCAACACCATGGCTGCACCTAGAAATTCTGTCCATAAAAGTTATGAACAGAATCGGTGACAAAGGGCAGCCCTGGCAGAGTCCAACCCTCACTGGAGTCGAGGTCGACTTATTCCCGGCAATGTAGACCAAGCTCTGACACCGGTCATACAGGGAGCGGACGGCCCATATCAGGGGGCCTGACACCTAATACCCCCAGAGAACCCCCCGCAGGACTCCCCGAGGGACACGGTCAAATGCCTTCTCCAAATCCACAAAACACACGTGGATTGGTTGGGCAAACTCCCATGCACCCCCAAGATGCCTGCTGAAGCTTGCTGCCATGCATAAGTTCTCCCTGTGAGCTCAGACTGACAGGGCAGCGGGACAGCCCAGGCCTGTTATCAGAGAGTTGCAGGGAAGCCCAGACTTCCCTCTCCCCAGCCACTTCGTCCAGCTCTTCCGGGGGAATCCCGAGGCGTTCCCAGGCCAGCCGAGAGACATAGTCCCTCCAGCGTGTCCTGGGTCTTCCCGGGGGCCTCCTACCAGAGGGACATGCCCTGAACACCTCACCAGGGAGGCGTCCGGGAGGCATCCTTACTAGGTCCCCGAGCCACCTCATCTGACTCCTCTCAATGCGGAGGAGCAGCGGCTCTACTCCGAGCTCCTCACCCTATCTCTAAGGGAGAGCCCAGCCACCCTGCGGAGGAAACTCATTTCGGCTGCTTGTACCCGTGATCTCGTTCTTTTGGTCACTACCCAAAGCTCATGACCATAGGTGAGGGTAGGAACGAAGATCGACCGGTAAATCGAGAGCTTCGCCTTTCGGCTCAGCTCTCTCTTCACCACAACGGAACGGTGCAGAGTCCACATTACTGCAGACGCCGCACCGATCTGCCTGTTGATCTCCCGCTCCATTCTTCCCCCACTCGTGAACAAGACCCTGAGGTACTTGAACTCCTCCACTTGGGGGAGGATCTCCTCCCTGGCCCGGAGAAGGCACTCCACCTTTTTCCAGCTGAGAACCATGGCCTCAGACTTGGAGGAGCTGATTTTCATCCCGGCCGCTTCGCACTCGGTTGCGAACCGGTCCAGCGAGAGCTGGAAGTCACGGACTGATGAAGCCAACAGGACCAAAAAGCAGAGACCCGATCCTGAGGCCACCAAACCGGACCCCCTCAACACCACGGCTGAGCCTAGAAATTCTGTCCATAAAAGTTATGAACAGAATCGGTGACAAAGTGCAGCCCTGGCGGAGTCCAACCCTCACCGGAAATGAGTTCGACTTACTACCGGCGATGCGGACCAAACTCTGACACCGGTCATACAGGGAGCGGAGGGCCCGTATCAGGGGGCCCGACACCCCATACTCCCGGAGAACCCCCCACAGGACTCCCCGAGGCACACGGTCAAATACCTTCTCCAGATCCACAAAACACATGTAGACTGGTTGGGCAAACTCCCACGCACCCTCAAGGACCCTGCCGAGGGTGTAGAGCTGGTCCACAGTTCCACGTCCAGGACAAAAACCACACTGCTCCTCTTGAATCCGAGGTTCGACTATCCGACGGACCCTCCTCTCCAGTACCCCTGAATAGACCTTGACGGTGAGGCTGAGGAGTGTGATCCCCCTATACACACCGGTCCCCCTTCTTAAAAAGAGGGACCACCACCCCGGTCTGCCAATTCAGTGGTACCTCCCCCGATGTCCACGCGACGCTGCAGAGTCGTGTCAACCACGACAGCCCTACAACGTCCAGAGTCCGAAGGAACTCTGGACGGATCTCATCCACCCCCGGGGCCCTACCACCGAGGAGTTTCTCAACAACCTCGGCTACCTCGACCCCGGACATAAGAGAACCCACCTCCGACTCCCCAGGCCCTGCTTCCTCACTGGAAGGCGTGTTGGTGGGATTGAGAAGGTCTTCGAAGTATTCCTTCCACCGATCCACAATGTCCCGAGTCGAGGTCAGCAGCACACCATCCCCACCGTACACAGTGTTGCCTCGGCGACCACCGCAGCCAAACTCAGCTTGGCTCGCCGGTACCCGTCTGCTGCCTCGGGAGTCCCACAGGCCAAAAAGGCCCGGTACGACTCCTTCTTCAGCTTGACGGCATCCCTCACCACCGGTGTCCACCAGCGGGTTCGGGTGTTGCCGCCACGACAGGCACCGGCTGTCCGGTGCGGCCACAGCACCGGACAGCCGCCTCAACAATGGAGGCATGGAACATGGTTCACTCGGACTCAATGTCCCCCACCTCCTCCGGGACATGGGTGAAGCTCTCCCGGAGGTGGGAGTTGAAGCTCCGTCTGACAAGAGATTCTGCCAGGCGTTCCCAGCAGACCCTCACAATACGTTTGGGCCTGCCGGGTCTGTCTGGCATCCTCCCCCACCAACGGAGCCAGCTCACCACCAGGTGGTGATCAGTTGACAGCTCCGCCCCTCTCTTCACCCGAGTGTCCAGAACATGCGGCCGCAAATCCGAGGACATGACTACAAAGTCGATCATTGAACTGCGGCCCAAGGTGTCCTGGTGCCAAGTGCACATATGGACACCCTTATGTCTGAACATGGTGTTCGTTATGGACAATCTGTGACGAGCACAGAAGTCCAACAACAGAACACCACTCGGGTTCAGATTAGGTGGGCCATTCCTCCCAATCACGGCCCTCCAGGTCTCACTGTCACTGCCGACGTGAGCATTGAAGTTACCCAGGAGGACGAGGGAATCCCCAGAAGGAGCACTCTCTAGTACTCCCTCTAGGGACTCCAAAAAGGGTGGATACGCTGAACTGTTGTTGGGGCCATAGGCACAAACAACAGTCAGGATCCGTCCCCCCACCTGAAGACGGAGGGAGGCTACCCTCTCGCTCACCGGGGTAAACTCCAACATACAGGCACCAAGCCAGGGGGCGACAAGAATAGCCACCCCTGCCCGCCGCCTCTCTCCGTCGGCAACTCCAGAGTGGAAGAGAGTCCCTCTCGAGAAGGCTGGTTCCAGAGCCCTTGCTATGCGTTGAGGTGAGGCCGACTATATCTAATCGGAACTTCTCGACCTCACGCACCAGCTCAGGCTCCTTCCCCATCAGAGAGGTGACGTTCCACGTCCCTAGAGCTAGCTTCTGCAGCCGGGGATCGGACCGCCAAGGTCCCCGCTTTCGGCTGCCACCCAACTCACACAGCACCCGACCCCTTTGGCCCCTCCTGCAGGTGGTGAGACCACTGGAAGGGGGTCCCACGTCATTCCTTCGGGCTATGCCCGGCCGGACCCCATGAGCAAAGGCCCGGCCACCAGGCGCTCGCCAGCGTGCCCCACCCCCAGGCCTGGCTCCAGGAGGGGGCCCCGGTGACCTGCGTCCGGGCAAGGGAGACTTGGTACCAAATATTTCATTCATCATAAGGAGTTTTTGTGGGCTGCGCTTTGTCTGGTCCCTCACCTAGGACCTGTTTGCCATGGGAGTTGAGGGAGTGGTTGGTGTTGAGGAAGTGGGGAAGTGCTCAGTGGATCATGTTTGTGTTTTCAGCAGCGTAGGCCTATGAGAAGCATAGCTGTGCTAAAAATTGAGGAATAAGTGTTTGATGGCCCTATACTACCTGTAACTGTGAGAACTGACTGTAACTAGATCTATCAACCCTACACACTTTGTTTGAGGCTAGCTCTACGCTTTACTGAACAGAAAGGTTTTAAGTTTGATCTTAAAGGCAGATGTGGTGTCTACCTCTCGGACCCAGGTTGGTAACTGGTTCCACAGTAAAGCTGCCCGATAGCTAAAAGCTCGATCTCCCAGTCTACTTTGATGAATTCTAGGAACTTAAAGTAAGCCTGCACTCTGTGATCTGAGTGTTCTTTTAGGAATATACGGAACTATGAGATCCTGCAAGTATGAGGGAGCTAGTCCACTGAGAGCTTTATATATAGAGTATCAGTGCAGCCATCGCAGAAGCTTCGGTAACGTATCGCGTCATTTCCTGTTTCTGCTCCGTCCTACTCGTTCACTTCTCCTGGTGTTTGCTACGGTGGATTTACTGTTGTTAATTATTTGTTGCTTTTTGTTTATCCTGTTTAGTAGTACACAAGCACCTTGGTGAAAGTTTAGTAACCGCACGATCTTTTGGGTTCTATACTTTGCTCTCTGTCTATTTCGTTCCGCGCAGCTGCGCTCATTGCTAGCATGGCTAACCTCGCTTCTCCCACCGTTTCTCCTCCGGTGTTCTGCAAAGTGTGTGAAATGTTTAGTTACTCCTCTGCCTCCCTTACTGAGAGTCAAGCGTGTAGAAAGTGTAGCTTATTTATAGCTCTAGAGGCGAGGCTTAGCGAGCTTGAGGCGAGACTCCGCACACAAGATAGCAACGTAGCCCCTGTAGCTAGCCAGCACCAGTTAGCCTGTGCGGACCAGCCCAGTTCAGCTACTGTTAGCTGTTCCCCCGCAGCCTCCGAGCAGCCGGGTAGTCAGGGTGGTTGGGTGGCGGTTCGAAGGAAGCGTAGTCTGAAACAAAGGCCCGTGGTTCACCACCAACCGCTTCATGTCGCAAACTGCTTTTCCCCACTCAGTGACGCACCCACTGAGAAACCGACCCTGGTTATTGGCGACTCTATTCTTTGCTACGTGAAGCCGATACCAGAGACCATAGTTAAATGTATCCCGGGGGCCAGAGCGGGCGACATAGAGGGAAACTTAAAGCAGCTGGTGAAAGATAAGTGCAAATACAGCAAAATTATCATTCACGTCGGCGTTAACGACGCCCGGCTGCGCCAGTCGGAGATTACTAAAGTTAATATGGAGTCGGTGTGTAACTTCGCCAAAACGATGTCGGACTCCGTAGCGTTCTCTGGTCCCCTCCCGAATCTGGCCAGTGATGACATGTTTAGCCGCATGTCATCGCTCCGTCGCTGGTTGTCGCGGTGGTGTCCAGAAAATAACGTGGCCTTTATAGATAATTGGGAGACTTTTTGGGGAAAACCTGGCCTTATTAGCAGAGACCGCATTCATCCCACCCGGGGTGGTGCAGCTCTTATTTCTAGCAATATAGCAAAGTTGATTGGACAACCAACCTTCTGACAACCCAGGGTCGAGGCCAGGAGGCAGAGTCGCTGTCTTACACGCTTCTCTGCTGCTTCTGTAAAACTGCCGCCCTCCAATAAAAATAAAAATAACAATAAAACTAAAAACGCTCACAGTAACACTAAGTTTAATAATACAATAAAAATAGTGTCAGTACCTCGTCCTCCCATAGTTCATCTAGTAAATAAGTCTAGAGGTGTTAATAATAATAACCTTATAAAAATACACAGCAGTAAACACTCAGAAACAAATAGAACAGTTAGATGTGGTCTGTTGAACATACGATCTCTACGGTCTAAATCTCTTCTAGTTAATGATTTAGTAACAGATCATCTGTCTGATATTTTCTTTCTCACGGAGACTTGGTTGCAGGATGAAGAATATGTTAGTTTAAATGAAGCAACTCCATCAAGTCATATTAATTATCATGTTCCTCGAAGTGCAGGCAGAGGAGGTGGAGTGGCAGCAATCTACCGCTCCAGCCTTGAGGTCAATCCCAAACCTAAAGCTACCTGTAGCTCTTTTGTAAGTCTCACTCTCAGCCTCTCTCACCACAATTGGAAGTCAGAAAAGCCAGTTTTATTAGTTGTGGTGTATCGGCCACCTGCAGCTGCTTACACACAGTTCCTGGCGGAGTTTTCAGATTTCTTATCTAGTTTAGTGGTCAGTACAGATAAAGTCATTATAGTGGGTGATTTTAACATCCATATGGATGATGATACTGACAGTCTTAAGACGGCGTTTAACTCACTGATAGATGCAGTAGGTTTCTCTCAGTTAGTAAATGAACCGACGCACTGTCATAATCACACTCTGGATCTGGTTCTCACCTATGGTCTAGAAACTGAGAACCCGGTAGTTGTTCCCCAAAACCCCCTCCTCTCAGACCATTCACTTATAACCTTTGACTTCACTCTAGCAGCCCGAGCAGCACATGACAGGAAGGTTTACTACAGCAGGCGTCTCTCTGAAGATACTAGAGACAGATTTGTAGCTGAAATTGCAGCGGTGCCCCCTCTAGCGCCTCCTACTGGTGCAACAGATCATTCTGATCTAAATGTTACTCCTGCAGATATTGACTGCTTTGTCAATGTTACTGCAGCCACACTGCGTATAGTTTTAGATTCGGTTGCCCCACTGAAGAGAAGGTTCACACACCATAGAAGACTGGCTCCATGGTATAACACACATATCCGAACTCTTAAGCAGGCATCAAGACGGATGGAGAGGAAGTGGTATTCAGCCAGATCAGCTGATTCCCAAAGCGCCTGGAAAGACAGCTTACTAACATATAAAAAGGCCCTCCGTAAAGCCAGAACAGCTTACTACACTTCATTAATAGATGCAAATAAGAACAACCCGCGTTTTCTGTTTAACACCATAGCCAGGTTGACAAAGAGTCACAGCTCGGTTGAGCCTTCTATTCCTGCAGCTCTTAGCAGTGAAGACTTTATGAGTTTCTTCACCAATAAAATCACTAACATTAGAGAAAAGATCGATCAAGGTCGCTCCATGACAACTGATGAGCTGCCCTTGTTAGCAACCCCATCTAGTCCTGATCCACCTCTGGACAGCTTCCTGCCCATAGATCTCCCTGAGCTGACCTCCAACATTAATGGATCTAAAGCAACCACATGTCTCCTGGACCCCATCCCAACTAAGCTTTTCAAGGATGTCTTTCCTCTAATTGGGGCGTCAGTATTAGATCAGATCAACTTATCTTTGACAACAGGTTATGTACCTCAGGCATTTAAAACTGCTGTTATCAGACCTTTACTTAAAAAACCTTCACTTGACCCAGGCGTCTTAGCAAATTATAGACCGATATCCAACCTCCCATTCATCTCTAACATACTTGAGAGGCTGGTTGTCAGTCAGCTAACCGATCACCTAAACAGGAATAGTCTATTTGAAGTGTTTCAGTCTGGTTTCAGAGCTCATCACAGCACAGAAACAGCACTGGTTAAAGTCACTAATGACCTCCTCATGGCATCAGACCGTGGACTTATTTCCGTACTGGTTTTACTGGACCTCAGTGCTGCCTTTGACACTGTAGATCACAGCATTTTATTACAAAGGCTACAACATGAGATTAGGATCACAGGGACAGCTCTAGACTGGTTTAAATCTTATCTATCAGATCGATTTCATTTTGTTCATGTTAATGATGTTTCCTCTGAGTGTACAAAGGTTCATCATGGTGTCCCACAGGGTTCAGTGCTTGGGCCAATCCTGTTCACTCTTTACATGCTCCCTCTAGGGAATATAATTCAGAAACACGGCATAAATTTTCATTGCTATGCCGACGATACGCAGTTGTATCTATCCATGAAATCTGATGAAACAGAGCCATT